>VWZF01006201.1:1823409-1843326 GCA_013396755.1 Sclerurus mexicanus | reverse complement strand
TAAAAAATAGATTAAAAAAATAGACAGTCAGATACTTCTATATTTTTGTTTGATATCTGATAATAATTTGTTCCAAAAAGGCACGTGGCCCTTCCTGAAAGATATGCCAGCAATACAGCATTTCACTATCTTCTGCTCTCTACCTTCTCTGCTTGTTGTCATCTGGATCATGTTTCCATCCCATAGAGACATTAAAAAACAAAAAAAATCTGCATCCATCATTGCATGGCATAGACTACTTAAGATAAAGCACTGAAATTGTTATTGAGTCTTCTTATTTCCTGCTCCAACAGAACGGAGGGCAAATACGTATCTACCCCAAGCAGACATGAAGCACCCTGCCAAAGCTATTACTCAAAAATTTCCACATTTCCTTCAGAAGGAAAATGACCCCTTGAGTGGCAGCAAGACATCCTGAGAGCACTAGTATTAGCAAGAGCAATAAAATCTTCCAATGACAGAGGCTTCTCTCCATATAGAAACTGTAAGAAGCAGCAGGCTACAAAAGTTTGTTCTCCATCTGGGGCAATTTCAAGATTTACACACACACACACACTTCAAAGTTCCGTCTTACCTCCCCTCCCCTCAGTGATTGCAATTTTGTTTATTAAAAATTTACATTTCATTCCTTGAGAACTCTTTTCTGCTATCTTTCCAAAGGCTAAGAGCCACAAATCTGAGCCATAAGAAATATATAGACTTCAAAGTGAAATCTACACCCTTCAATTTCTGTATGTGTTCAAAAAACAGATTCAATTTCAACTAAAATAAAGTAACCATTCCTTGCTGCAATGACATTATTATTATTTTGTAAATGCTGTGATTGATTTGACAATAGTGAGTGGTATGAACATGCACCTTTGTCTGAAAAGAAGCTAAAAAATCTTACCAGCCAAGAGGTGGTGTTATCTGTCCAACCCCCCCTGGAGACAAGGGATAGAAGGTAGGGAGATCAGGTGCTGGAGGATGTCTGGACATGCCTGTTAAAGAGCAGAGAAGAGTTAATGACTTTTCCCTCAAAATACTACAGTGACCTATGGTTCACAGCTAACGCTGCCAATGCTACAATGGAATTAGTGCTCTGGATAAGAAAAAAACACCTTCCTGGTTAATGTTAAAAGCAAAAGGCTACACACACCACTTTTAAAATAATAACTAACTTGCACACGATTCTGCAATTCAAAGAAAAATACCAGAAAACCAAAGTGGAAGGAGGAAATAAACATATGGGTAAGGACCTGTGCAAGTTTAGATCTCCTGTAAAATACATCAGGCAATACTGTCTTCTCAATGGTTTCACCAAGCCTGATTGGATCCTGAGGACCTCTTCTAACACATCATGAAACAAGAGGAAAATAATGCGTTGTCAAAGAGGCAGCACAGCAGAGCTATTAGATTAGGTAAATTGCTACTTTTATATTTTCTCGGGTTCCCTTATGGATTCACAGATTTTGGAAACTTGCTACCACAGAGGATCAGTGGTTAATTAAGAATCATTTTCAGGCCTGTAATGGTCACACTTGATATGATTCATTTGGCTTCCAATTGTCACTCCAGCTCCAACTAAGCTCTTCATCAAGTTGACTCCTGTGGGCTCCAAGGTCAATCTGTTTTGCATTGGTAGTATTTCACGGAAAAATAAGAGTCCCACCAGGAATGATCCATCAGCTCACATTCCCCAGAACACAGAGTCCTACAACTGCAAGAATCACCTCAAGATTAAAGCTAATCCTCATCCCAAAAGAGTCTGTGGTCTCCATTCTTCACCTAAACCTTGTGCCCCCAGGAGACAGGGAATTACAGTTGCAGAGGCCACAAAGACATTGGTTTATTTAAATGTGTTTGGGGAAGAGGGGGTGAAGCAGAAGGAATTGTTAAGTCTACTTCACATGTTAAATCAGTTGCTTTAAAAGGGTATTAAATATTTATGTGGTGACACTCCAAAGGTCCAAGACTGAGTGTGTGCTACCTTGAGACTTAGTTTATAGATTGATGCTAGTGATTTATTCCTCTCTCCAGTTTGTATTTAAATGTTCTGAATTTAATTACAACACTTGAAGTATATCCGTCAGGACTGTGTACAGGAAAGCATAGAAAAGTACATAGAAAACAAGACCGGTGGCGTTACTGTCTCAAAAAAGCTAAATTTTCAGACCTGGGACCGCAACCTGAATGAGGATCCAATTTCTGGCCAGTTATCTTTTCAAATCTGTAAAACTGCTGGTAGCTGACAGGAAAGGAAACACTTTATATATCCCAGGGCTTTTACATGAGAGGGAACACTTTCTAAATGGTTTAAAAACAAAACAAAACAAAAAAAAAAAGAAACAACAAAGGTAGAAAACAAGCCCAGCATCTCATCTCTCTCATTTCTGGTAACAATTGATGCTCCTGGAAGTGATGACACAACCTTGCCCCTGCCAGACCAATCTGGCACATAGAGATGGGCCACTCCTTCCCCAAAATCTGCATTTCTGACCCATGGAGACAACACTGCTCTCTCTTAACTGGTGCAATTTTTATTGCTAATCCAAAGCTGGCCTCTTGCGGGAGGCTACCAGCTACCTAAGGCCCAGCAGGAGCACACATAGCTATCATACAACCAGAGCTCTCCAAAGCAAGTTCTTGCTCATGAGAGGGTTAAGAATAAAGTAACATAAAATAAAATAATAAAATAGCAACTGCCTTTAGCAAGGCGGTGCTGTGTGTCCATCCCAAAGTGCCTCGGGTGCAAGAAGCAGTGCTGAGGGCAAGTTGCTGTGGACCCCCTTGCTGGAGGATTTTGGTGGGAGGAGAGTACCCTGGCATCAGGACTAGGGCAGCAGGGCAGTGCCTTGTTCCAGACCCACAGTGGGAGGCGAGGACAGAAACAATGGTTGGAGGCGTTTGGCAGAGGACCTGAGGAAAAGAAAAATTCTCTCTTTGCAGCAACTGCATGGGCTACTTCACTGTGGCTGCTTCCACACGCCAGTGGCGCCAGAACAGGGAGTATGGATGGAAAGACCACACACATCAAGGAGACCATCCCAGACAAAACCAGTAGTCTCCAGCCTGTATTATCCATCCCCATCTTTCTCAGACGCTGAGCAAAGGGATCAAGAGTCCATTCAGAAACACCAGAGGAGCATGAGCTCTGTGCCTTACAGCAGAGCCCCTCACCAGGCTTGCGCTCAGGGATGGGGATGTGACCAGTGGGAATCTGGACAGGGGAGAAGGTTGAGAAGAGGCAGAAGAGAGAGAAGATGTACAGCACAAACAGCAAACCAGATGTTGTTCAGTTGGGGTCTGCAGTACAGGAGTACAAAAATAAACCAGAGTAAAGGCAAAAAGATTGGGCACAGGTGGACGAACCCAGCATGCAGTAAGCAAAAACCTCTTGAGCTCACGAACTGCAGCAGCGGGGTGTGCCCCAGCTGTCACAGCCAGCTTCAGCAAGAGGTGGAAATCCCGTTCTCTTAACACGTGGCACTCATGGGATTTCAAGGAACGAGTGTGAATATCCTTCTCCTGGGCATTGATGCAAAGGAGAAAGACAAATGAGGAGAGGAGGTTTTAATTTGCTTCTTCCAAGTCTGAAAAAGATACTGTACATGTATTTACAGGCCAGGCTTTCCAGGTAACAGTGCTTTCTGTATTCCCTCTCTCTAAAACAATACAAACAGCTAGCCAACAAACAGCAAAAAACACAGAGAGCCACAAGGTCATAGCGTTTTCTGGATGTAGTCCACATTATTATATGTATAGCACAGCCAAAATAAAACCTAAGCATAGAGGTGAAAGTCAGAGCAAAAAAGTGTCTTTCCCTCTATGACTGGACACCTCTTTAGATAAATAGGACAACTGCTCATGTGGATGTGTATCCAGGTAAAGCAGACCTTCATGATCTTGTCAACTAGGTGTCACATCACATAGTGCAACATGCAAGTGCAGAAAGAGGCAGGGAGAGGTACACTCCAGGACCAGTCGTGGCACCTACAGGCTTCGTGCGCACACACAAATATCCAGAATACAGTGAAAGTCTTTGTAAACCCTCTGCTCCCTTTCCTTCCCTCCTCACCACAATCTCTCCCATGCAGACTTCTTCTCAGGTGCTTACCCAAACCCTGGCTCAGACTTGTGATGGCCAAGGCCAGTCCTTCCCTCACCTCCCCCTCCAGCCCCTGCATCCCAGTGCAAGCAAGCACATCATTCCCAGGAAACCACTGGTTTCTCCAGGGCGCTGGCCAGTAGCTCTTGGCACAGGCTGGGCCTGACACCTCGAGGCTGTCAGCAATTCCTTGGGGCCCTGCAGACTAACCAAGAGCAGGGCTGGTCTGACGTTCCCAGATGTAGATCTAGGAGGCTTTTTTATTTGCTTTAAGGAGTCATAGGGGTGCAGAGAAAACTGACATTCATGACTCAAACATCTAAAACGATGCTTTCTGCAGAAGGCAGCTAGCATGAGAAGGTTAAAAATTATCATATATGTAAAGCTTTAACTTGCACAGGCTCAAAATTATTTTTATGGGCAATGCTTCAGTTATACCAATTGACATATGAAAGAATATGGACAACCAGAATATGAGGACATAAAATACAACTTTAAGTGAAAGGAAAAGAAAAGTTTTCAGTGACATCAAGTACTGAAGTACTTGTCCCCCATTTTTGGGAAGGTGAGGGACGAGTGACCTTTCTGCATCTGCATGCTGCAAGCCTCAGGCACCACTGGAGATGGTGAAGACTGGCTGCTCTTTACTGAGATTTTAAAAGACTTCGATGACAAAAGCAAGCCCAAATTATCACATTAGAAACAGCATAAAAATTTAAGCAGCCATGTTAAATATCAGCATCACGGCAGAATCACCATCTCTGAAAGTGGGCATATGCACCCTGGAACTCTCCCCCTAAAATATTACAAATAAAGCTCTGCCAGCAGCACGGCAGGCACCGGGACCACTTTGCATTCCCATGGTGCTGGGAAAGGATGGGCTCACCTTGTTTGGAGCCGACGTCAGAGGGGATGTGAGATGGGTGTGACCCCGGGGAAAAGTGCTCATCGCTGTAGGTGATAAGAGGGGTGAGGGGGTGAACCGCATGAGAAGGCTGTACCACGGGCACCTTGTTTGACTGCAAGAGAAGAACAGAAATTAAATTAAATGGTGTTAGCAAGGTGGGGCTTCTGCATTGGGAAAAAAAAAAAAAAGGAAACATTTCCAAAATGCTTTTTTAAAATATTTGCATTATTGAAGCAGGGGAAACAGATGGACAGACATGACATGGGGGCTAGTGGATGGAAACCAGGTTTGCTGCCAAAATCGGCATCCTCAAACCACTGGCGCCCGAGGAGGGATGCAGATATTGAGGAAAGGCAGGGAAATGGGTGGGGGCCAGAAGCAGGAAGAAAGGCTCTTGGGAGACAGGGAGCGGAAATGGCAAATGGAGAGCTGCAGGGCAGGAGGAGCAACATGCTGGGCAGGCAGGCACTGTGCACCAAGGGCTGTGGGCAAAGGACGGCTGCAGTGCTGAAGAAACCCTTTGGTTACAGGAACAGCAATAAAAAAAACCCAAACAAATAATTAAAAAAAAAGGCTTAAAGTGCAGGTTTGCCATATCTCCAGGCTTAAGTGCAACATGAGCTTCATCAGCTTCGCTCCTCCTCTCCACTGCTCTCCTGCACAGCCGTGGCATGGCATGGCATGGCATGGCACAGCTGGGACAAACCCCCGCTATTGCCAGAGAATACAGCAGGGTTTTTCCCTTGGAATTTTGCAAACTCTGGTTGAAAACTCTTGGTCTGTCTAACAAGTAACTAAAAAGTCACCCTTAAAAGCCTGATTTCATATGTAAGTGGTTGGCAGGCCTCTCAGGAAGGAGACCTGCTGGCTGCCTGGGGACATGTGGAGGCCCCAAGGAGAAGTCAAAGTGCTAAAACCACCCAAGAGGGTCCTGAAATGGGTGCCATAAGGTGATGTCCCCACAGGACAAGAGGCACAACACTTCCCATAAGCACTTTCTGCACAGGCACAGGAGAGGAGGCAGTCGGCATGACAGAAGGACGCTGCCCAAAATTATGCTCTTGGATAAGGCTGCAAGACAATGGAACTCCTCTGCCCCAATGAAATCCTACCATACTAACACTGCTTGAATCACAAGTTGCTCTTTCCACAGTGGAATGAGCCATAGTGATGATGCCAGCATGTAAAAGGCGCTCCTCATTTGTATCCTGCCACTCTAGACTGCCACTTAGCACAAATAATTATGGAACAAACAGGTTTTAATCAAATTGGAAAAAAAAATAAAGCTGTCCTTCAGACAGACACACTGATAAAACTCAACAAGGACAGCCTGTCAAACATAAGGAATTAAGAACAAAATAATTTAAGAGGCCAATGAAATTAATTTTCATTGAGTTCACTATTGAAATCCCAGCACAAAACAGATGTTAGCACAAAGCTCCGTGCACAAGTTAATTTTTTCTCTGGACTTCTGGAAGCAAACGAGTTATTAAATAGACAACTCATTTTATTGTTAAGACCAGTAGGAGTAGAGGAAAGGGAGCAAACGGGAATCAGTGCATTTTCCGATTTCCTTGTTTCCAGAGCACCACCTTAAGGAACTTGCATTAGTAGGCAGTATCTTCTTAATGTCTGACCTATCCCTCCAGTCATATAGCTCAGAATCTGGTGCCATGAATTTTTGCTAAATTATGCTATCCTTGCTCTCCTCTTAATTTTACGGTTTTCAACACAGATTTGCTTTCCTGTGGGAAAGAGATAAGAACCTGAGGATTTTAATTTAAGCTTCGGCCTTGTCTTATATTTTGCAAGATGGAGAGAGAAAGAAGCGTTAGTAGGTGTTTTAAAGCCAACAAGCATTAGGTCCATTTTTGTGACCAAATAATAAAAGCAATATGAATTCTCAATAATATCTATGAGTTGAGTTGTAAAGGGGATAGCTCAGACTGTTATTCATCTTCCCCATCCGTATAAATTCCACAAAAAACAGATGCCAATGAATTTCAGACGATTTACAAATCAGGCCCCAGTCCTTAGCACAAGACTCATGGGCCAGCCCACCATTTAGCCATTACTTTATCAACAATAAATTGTATATTATGAATAAAGATCAAGCAATAGATGTATTTAGGTCACATACACACACAGCTGCTAATCAGCATTAATTTCTCAAAATTTAGTAATTAACATTTTGTATTGTACTAGATGTAATTGTCATGCACGCCCCTGGTATCAGGGTTCCTTGCTTTCAGAAATCACTCATTTATATTTTGAGCATACCAATCCCTGTACCCCCTCACTCTCCAGCATGCTGCAGATTTTATTTTATTTTCTAATTCTCGACACCTTATCCCCTAAGCCCATAGCAGCAGCTTTCAACGGGCGAAGGAACTGTGAGAAGTCAGGAGAAAAGCAAACCGCTTGTCAGCAGGCTTAAAATTAACATATAAACAGGCCATATCTCCATTAAGAGCATTTGGGGGTCTGCAGAGCCAGAAACTGGAAAAAAAGAACCCTGTAACAAGAAATAATAGCAATAATGCAAAGCTTCCCAGCCTGCCTGCCCCACACTGCTTGGGGAAGACCCAGAGAGCTCTGGCAGGTAAATCCTGCTGGGCACCCCAATGTGCCACCAGACAGGGGCTCCATGGGCACAGACAGAGCCTCTTTGCTCCCTCTGGACCCGCCAAGATCATCACAGTGATTGACAGCAGGAGAACACACAGGGTGACATATGCACAGTGAAATCAGGAGGATAAAGACCTGATGACTTATTTTCCAAAAGCCCTATAGACTTAAATTGATTGTTATGACACCTGCCTACAAGTCAAGTCAACCCAGATGGGTTATCTGAGCCCTCTTGGCAGAAGGGGTTCAGGGCAGGAGACCAAGGCCTCATATGCAGACCTGAATGTCCCTCTCACCACCCTCTCAACGCTCCCACTCCCAGGCCGGGGTGAAGGGTAGGTTCCTGGTGCTCCACCCAGTCCCAGGTCCAGCCCCATGGACACTGGCCTGCACCCACTGCCCTGGGGACTTCTGGACTGCAGATGATGCCAAAGCCCCTTCCACCCACCTACTGCTCACAGTGGGCACTACTGCACCAGAAGCGTCCCAGGGCTGCGAGACATGGCCAAAAGTTAATGTGTATCTCACACTGAGATACAGGACTGTGCTGATGAGACTGCTTCTACGGCATCCCACTGTTTTTGCCCACAGGCTTCCTCCTCCCACAAATACACCATCCCTACAGTTGTCTCCCCTTCTCCTCCAAAGGCAGTGCATACAGCTGCAGAAACACTTGAGAGACCCGATCTGGGTCAATGTAACCTCCATGCAGGGGGAACTCACTCCTCCATGCTTTGCTCAGCATCTGCTTACCAAGCCCACAACCACACACCACTCCTGGGCACACTGGTGACATTCACATCTAACACAGGCATGGTTCACAGAGCACCTTTTCTCCTCAGCACAACCCGAAAAATCTTCCGCAAAACCTCATCAGTCCCCATGCCTCCCATGAGACAATTGCATAATTACACACTGTCCTACATGAGGTTCTTCAGTATTTCAGAACAGAAATTATACTTCATCCACCCACCAAAAAATAGCATTTTGGTAACTTAGTTGGTACCTACATGCTAAAAACACAATGAAGCTGATGAGCATGCCATTCTCATTTCCAAGACAATCTGAAGAAGCTGAACATTTGTTGAAAGGGTCCCTAACACAGCTCTGATGTGGCAGCACACAGCGTACTACCACACATCACTTTAGTTCCCTTCTAAGCTTCTTCACACAACCTGGAAGGTAAAGGAAATGGAACATACATACTAGCTCAAGATCTGCAATTTAGAAAAAATAAATAACTAAAAATGAGGACTTGTACTTTATAAACCTGAAGACCTGTTAGTTTTAGGGCACCTTGTCATGTATATGTCATAACCTCTCATGAACACTAAAGGTTAATGGCAAAGGTATAACCTATGCCTGTTGGCCTGGGAATACACAGCTGTGTCCCACAGGACTCAGCTCAAAGGGACACTGCTGAGTGGCAAAACCTTGGTGGCCTCCTTCTCAAAGACCACCAGGGCTCTGCACAGACTATGCCAGCATCCTTTGGGAACTGGCCTCTCCTCAGCCCTCCCTGGGGTTCTTTTTCTCATCAGTTTGGCCTTCTCAGTTGGTGTCTTTTATTTCTCCCAAGTATGTTCTCAGGCTGAAATGAGGCAGTGAAGGCAGAAGGCAGTCCTCTGAAGGGACACCAACAGGACTGGGAGAGCATATGTGTACTGGAAATGGCAGGAGCCAAATTATTTGGCCAGTTAGGGCTAAGGTGAAACTGCTATTCGGTTTTATGACTAGCCTGAAAGAAAACCCCAAAATCCCTAATGAAAAGTTGTAGGCAAAGGGTAAGAGCTCACAGGGAAGAGGACCCTGACCCAGAAGTAGGCATTATTCCAGCAAAAGCTTTGCCATGCACTGGACACCTGTTTAAAGCTATTGCTGTGTTGAAATAACGCACCAACAACCACCCAGGTCAGTGCAATAGCAAACATTTCCCTTGCAAACAGCAATCACAGTCTCCAAGTGGTAAAGCTTGAATCATACTCAGGCATTTTGAGCAGGACAAAGATGGGGGACAGAAATCCCCTGGCTGTGGCACTGGCACAGCAGCTGCCATGCGGCTGGGCAACCCCTGCAGGTGCTCTGGCAATGCCGCACCTGGATTCAGTGAGTTACTCACTACTCTAAGTATGCTCCTGCCCTCTCATCCGAGGAGCACACTTTGAGACAGTTCAGACTAATCTCTGGTGAGTTGATTGTGAAATGCTGCATCTTGAATTCAGTCTGAATCCAGGAAGTTATCCCCCATTTTTTAAATGCTTCTGAAGAAAAGCGAGACTACAGGAAAATAGAAAAAAACAAAACAGCCCTCCACAACCTGCTACTTAATGCTTCAGGAAAGGCCCACATCTGTAAGGTATCCTATATGCAACAAGTGTTCAAAAACTATAAAAAGCTGGGACAGCCATGGCAAAAATGCCTGTAGGTCAGCGCTGGGCGAGGCGGGCAACTGGGAGCTCCTGTCCTGCTGGAGCTGGGGCGACCATTTGTTCCAGCTGCTGCACAGAGAAAGATATTAAATGAATGACCCTTCAAAGGACACGCATCTACAAAGGAGGTCACAGATGGGCAGGTAGCTTCGCAGAGAACCATGAGACAAGTAAGCCTGTGTACACAAGACCTAAGCACCCCTAGGTCAGCACCCAAAGAGGTGCTGGCTTGGTTTTTGTTCTGTTTTTCCTCTTTTCTTTAAACACAAAGCTACTTCTAAAAAGTAAAAAAAAGGCCCCAACCTCACTACTTTTCCTCTCCTGTCAGCAAGTTATACATTGATTAGAGGCACCAGCAGATGGGCTTCTCAACTCAAACTAAGTCAATTAAAACAAACAAACAAAAAAAGAAACTTAAGGACAAATAAATGCATGCATTCCTTTTCGTTTCTGAAAGAGAGGGTCATTTGAAAAAACACAGCTTCAACTTTTTGACAGCAAATGCTAAATATAGGGGGAATACACAACAACAGATAACTCCTCAAGAAAACCACCACCACCACCAAAACATCTTCAATGCTTTCCAACTCTGCAATAGCAGTACCCCAAAATAAAAGGATCAACTGATCCATTTGTTGTGGGGCAATTTGATGTTATCTTGATCTGAAGAGACAAGAAAAATGTGTCTCTTTTTTAGCCTATTCCAGTTTCTGGAGCCCTGAAATCATCTATAGGCAGAAGGTTTTATCAAACCCAGAAGCCAGCAGTTTCAGCTGTCCTCTGAAAATACCAACAGCATTTTAATGGCTAAACTAACTCTGTATTTATGCCTTTGCTGACCAGCTGTTGCAATAAAAATGCAAGATCAAGAAGAATGTAATTTTGGAGCAATGTCAAAACCAGGCCCATGTCTGGGTTCACCATGGACAAGCTTTAACACAAGGGTACCAGTGACGAAATAAAGAGGAGGTAACAGTAAGGTGTTTTGGCCAAAACTGGTAACCAATACAGCAAACAGCAGTAATTGCAATTACAATTTGTCACCTCCCTGGGAGCCATTTTACAATCCCTTTTCATATAAAAGTTTGCAAAGATGCAGCAAGGTCAATATACAGAGAGCTCAGGTTACTCCCTCCATCCCCAAACCATTTTTTAGAGCAAATAGTTTTATGTCCAAAATCAAACTCCTTCTAGGCCCCTAACAGCAGAGATAATTTTATGCTTAATTTTCAAAACCTTCTCCAATCCTTGGACAGTACAGTTGGGAAAATGACAGAGTGGTACAAGGGTGGTGGCTTGTAGCATTAGTTTTAGCCTCACCTGAAGCTAAAAGGACCAGAGATAGGAAAGCACACCCACAGGAACACACCAGTCACATGGCTTAGGAATATTGTGATTTATGAAAAGACAAATAATAAAGGTGCAGTCTTTTCACCCTGCTTCACAACTTGGCAACAGGAGGCCATTTATCTTATTGACCTTTCATGCTTACAAACAGTGGGGGTCACACCCCAGGGACTCTACATTTTAAGGAGGTAAAGTGAAGTGCTGCGTCCACACTGATGTAAAACTTAACAGCTTTACAACTGCTAACACTTCATCAGAACAAAACTAAAATCAAAACTGCACATTTCATGCAGCAAACTGATGGCTTGACAAGGTCAGAAAAAAATCCTCCAGGTCCCCCATTTTCCTCACATGCTGTACTTCAGCTCTTCGCCAAGTAATTAGGTTGCACTTAGTGCTGGAAGTCAGGAAAGGGCAGAACAAGAAAGTTACTTTAAATCAGTCATTGGAAGTTTCCTCCTTCTCCCCAGGACACATTGCATCGGGACACCACAGAGCCACAGCATGCCAGGAGACCCCTGGAAGATGAAAAGAAGAAGCTGCCAGCGCACCAGCAGGTGAAGGAGGCACCCACAATCCTTGATAGAGCTTCCCATGGCTTTTTGGGAGCATGAAAAGTTTGTGACCTTTCTCCAGCTGCCCAGACCACTTTCCTTTTTGGGAAGCCCAGCAGCATTGTGGCTGCAACACATGGGAAAGGCAACTTCATGGCCAACACTGTCATGCCACAGTCCACAGACACAAAGATCAGCATCTAAAGCTAAGGGGATGTCATGTCTGGAAACACAGGCAGTATATGAGAATAGGCAAGAGAAGTCAGAGCAAACTGCTCTAGCTGAAGCCCAAAGGGTCAGTGTGCAATAAACACTTCAGTGCGACAGCCTGGGGAGCACTGCAAAGGAAAGCATAAATGTGATTTGACAAAGCCTAGAGTAAGAATCTAAATAGATAGACTACAATGAGTAACTAGATTCAGGTTAATTGCAACATTATGAGAAACCAACATGCTGTTGGCTTGTCTACATTCTTGTCTTTTTCTAACTTTTTTCCCCATCCCTCCCCTTCAATCTTGGAAATTAATATAGCACAACTGTGATGGATTTTTGCTGAAAAGTTGTAATAAGCATTTGAGTTCCCTCAAGACAGCTTTAAAAACATGGGTGTTGAATCTCTGACAGAAACACGCTTTATTTCAAGTGTTCATTAAGCACTGCCATTAAGTAAGTGATTAAAGCACACCCAGTATTAAAATAGCTTGATTAGAAATCCCCTGCTATCTCCATTTTCTTCTCTCCTGTGATTTCTTAATTTGTTTGTTCTTGCCTGCTCAGGAAGGCTGTCAGGAGACCTGAGTGCTGGTGAACCATGCAGGGAGCCAGGCAGGTCTTGTAAGGCTCTGATCAGGGGAGGACAAGCCCATTTCTATTTCTATACTGCAAGTTCACATATACAGAGATTACACCTAGTTTTACACAGCCCATTGGTTTTGGAAATATGAATGAAAGGGCATTAAATTGGCAGCAAAGCTCTGTCTTCTCAGGGAAAACTGTCCCTGGTACAATATTTTGCAATGTTGTATTTCATTCTCCAAACTCAGTAATGGGTTCTCTTGGATGGAGATTAATTGCTAGCAAACACTCCACAGTTTCCTAGCCAATGCACATTTTAAGCTCTGGTTCCTGCAAGATGATCCTTTAACTCTGCCCATCCTGAACAGTTCATCTTTTTCCTAATGTAAAACGAGCCCACACACAAAAGATGGAACCTGCAGCATCAAATCACACACTCAATCCCAGGGGTCACTAAGCACTCCCTAAACCTGGCAAATGGGACCACTGGCACTCCAAATACTCCGGATGGTGATATACCACAGGGGCTTTTACCATGCTCAATAGTCCTTCTTCTGACTTGTGCATCCTTGTCACATACAAGCAATCCCATTAGCTGAAAAGGTGTTTTCCCCCATTGTTTCCTGACATGTCCAGAGCCCTTTTTGTTCTTTATTCCCTAAAGAGAACACAGGCTCAGCAATGTTTTAACAAGCGCATGCCTGACCCTCTGATTTGCAGGGGTCTGGCTTATTAATTGCTTTGACAATAAGGACCGTTGTCCTAAGCCACCAGACATCAGAGAAACCAGTGCCCTCAGGCCAGCTGCTTGCCACAAGGGAATCAGCAGGAGTGTTATGTGACAGAGCCCCAGGGGTTCTGAGTGGCAGGGAGGATGCTGGAGTCCATCCTGGTGTCACCTCTTGTGCCGTCTTCAGATCTTCCCTGGAGACAAAGCTGATTTGGTTTTTGTCACCAGAGCTATTTGCTGAGTTAAGACAAAAACACAACCTTGTTTTGCTTGCCTCAAGGTTATCAGAAGTCCTGGCATCTTGGCATCCAACTCTGGCATCTTGTCTGGTGTACTCAGACCCACAAGCCAACGTGCCTCTCTCACAGGCAAAGGGATGCACTTCAGTCCAATGTTCAAAAAAGGGAAATCACTCAGGCAAGTGAAACACCATCTACCACATAAGCATGCAAGTACTGTGTGAAAGTGGGTTGTCCGACAACAACCAGTCCCAGCATTCCTGTTCTGGCAGACAACGTGCGTCACAGGATGGGATGACTTTTCCTCATCGGCCTCCTCAAGTCCCACAGGATACGGACCCAGGCTCCTGGGGGGAACCAAGAAAAAAACCTATCCTGCACCCTGGTGACAGGAAGATGCCTTTCAGCACTAAACACACTGTGGATCAAAACTGCTTGAAATAGGACCTCTCTTAAATGTATTTACATTAAGTCTGTGTTACAGCTTATTCAACACCATATGTCATAACAAAAACCACCAGAGGCCCGGAAAACTGAGAAATGGGTCAACTTCTCTTTGAGCTGCAATTTTCAAGCTGCACTGAATAGAAATGTTCTCAGTTAAGAAAATGCAAGAGTATAACATGCATCAGGAAGTCATCTTACCTCTGTCATATAGAAGGTAAGGACAAGAGCTCGACACCTGTGCAAGTACTTGGCATATCTTTACGTGTTAGCCATGCCTAAGTTTGCAACTTAGAGGTTGACTGACAAGCAACTGCTTAATTCTATCAAGACAGAGATCAGACTGTGCTGGTCACACTACCCAACATGACTGATATTTTTGGAAGTGCTCTTGCCTCATCTGCCTTGTAAAAAATGAGGGGACGAAAAGAATAAAAGATAGAGCGATGATGGAGGAGTGATGAATTTGATGACATCAATAATCCCTTTCAACTGGCTGTTGCTCCTAGCAAGCCCAGTTCCCCACAATGCTGATACTGCTTAAAGACTTCTGTGTGGAAACCAGCACTGAGGCCAACCCCCTCCAGCCTGAAGTGGCAGGAAGGACTGCCCACACTTTGCCATGAGGCAAGGAGACCCTGCTGCTGGGATCTGGGCTCCTTCAGGGGGATTTCTCCACAGCAGTGGAGCAGACCTGAGCCCAGCACTGAAGTACAATGCTGACAGCTGGGGCCGCATGCACACCATTAAGGGTGGCAGGGGCATGCAGGGCCAGGTGGGATGGATGCATGGGCTGCTCAGCATATGACAGGGTATGAAGGAAGCACCAGAGAGGGCATTTTCTCCAAATTCGAGGCTCTCAGGCACCACTGACCCCGCGTATGCTCTGTAAAAAGTTTTCAAGTAACTTCCCTGAGTCCGGCTAAACCGTATTAACAGATTTATCCAATAACATGCAAATTCAGGTTTTAATGAAAAGTCTTAAGTCCCAGCTCTAAGTGATTTGGACTTTTCTGCTAATGGCATCGGCTAATGACCAAAGATTTAATGCATCAAGTCTTAGCATACATCAGTGCAAACAATATAACCATTTAGTGGAGGCAAAAAGTCATCTCATTAGACATCCATCATTGGATGTGGGCAAGATGGTCCAAAGGCTTAAAATAAAATATTCATTTTTAAACTAAAAAAAAAAAAAAAAATCCCTATACATGTACAAATGATTAGGCCAAAAGTAGCAGTCTGCTAAAGCTTCACTAGGATTGAAAATGCAAACTGCAACATTTATCTGGAGGTAAAAAGCATTTGCAAGTACTTAATTTCAGCAGCACTGTTCCTCAGAAGACAAAACCAATTTTAAGAGGAATTAAAGCAATAGGGCCCTCCAGAAACAGGACATCTCTCAGACAGGTTATTTGAACTATTAGTAGAAGGTCACAACAGGAATTATTTCTCTACCACATTGTGCAAGATGATTTCAGCACAAACAAAAGTGTTGAAAATCTACTAAATTTTATAGATCATTCCCATGAGGGTTCATCACATCAATAAGATACAAAAACATGCCTTAAAATTACATTTACATGTAGCTAAGCTACAGCACACAGCTAAGGATGAGGAAAGAATGACCCAAACGAGGCATGGACTCAAAGCAGCAGGGCTGCAAACACGTTTTTTGGCCCAAACTGTTGATGCTGAGTGTTTCATTTGGACTCTTGGTGTAAACAGGAGCAATAAACCTCCCACATAACAGTACCAACATGTAATATAAATACTCATTATTTTTAATCTCATTTGCCAAATGGTATTTTAGAAGATACAAAAAAGGGATTGATGCCTCCCAGCCATGGGCTGACAGTGGGAGATGACTCAGGTAAGGGGAGGACTTTAATTATAATGGGCCTATGCAAGCTGCCTGTCTGTTTGCAGAAGTGAAAAAAAGGAAGTGAAAAGGGATATCCAGAAAAGTTGGAGCACCCCACCTTTGTGTCTGCAGGCTCTATCTCCCAAGGCAGCATAGGAAAGATTTTTTTCCCACTCCATGAAAAGATGATGTGGCAACCTCATGGCAAGCCTTGCCTCCAGATGCAGAGAGAAGCCAACAAAGGTGCCCTGGAGGGATGCTCCTATGTCAGCTTTAGGGTTAGATCAGCCTCCAAGAGCTACCTAACCCTGCCAAAATGCACACTTGTGACCCAGGACACAAAATTAAGCAGTACTGGGGAGGTTTTGGTTAGATACTAAGAAAAGGTTTTTCACCCAGTCAGTGGTTGGGCACTGGGAACAGGCTCTCAGGGAAATGGTCACAGCACGAAGCCTGCCAGAGTTCAGAAAGTGTTTGGACAAGATTCTCAGGCACATGGTATGATTTCTGGGGCCATCCTGTTCAGGGCCAGGAGTTGGACTTGATGATCCTAGTGGATGCCTTCCAACTCAAGATATTCTATGATTCTATGAAAATGCATCGTTTCTGGTGTTGGTGGCATTGGCTCTCCTCTGACTTTGCTCTAGTTCCATTTGCCACCAATCCTCGCCTCTGCCCCATCACCTTGTACTCACCCCAGCAAGCTTCCTGGACACCCCTGGCCCCGCTCAGCTTAACTGCACAGCATCCTCAAGTTCCTCAAAAATATGCATTTCCTTCAGTTTACCCATACAGGTGCATGGCTGTCCCAGGCACTGACCTGAAGATTGTCCAGTGGCTGGGGTGGCCCCAGCTTGGCCATGAGATGGGGGACACCAGGAAGAAACATGGGGCTCACATGCTCCCCCTTCCCACCCCACACAATTTGGTCTGTTACCACTAAGCTCCTTCACCCACTTGGCTACAGGGCTTAGAAAAAGGTTCCTGGTATGCACAAGACACGTGATGCCTTTTAAATCCTGTATAGGATATTTCTGCCTGCTGCTAGACTTAATTTTTTTTTTTTTTTAATTCAAGAGCTGCCCTTTAAAATCCAAAAATCACTCTTAAAAGGAAAAGAAACACCCACCCCACAACCTAAGTTCTGTGCAGCAGGCACCTACATCCTCGTAAAAACCCTGGGCACCACTTTATAACATGGGTAGAAGTCTAAACATCGTAAAGAAGAGCCTAAATTGCCAGATTGCCCAAGACTCCAGTAAATCACCCTTCCAGATGGGCTTAGAGCTGCACACAGAGCCCCACTGGTAGCAACAGGTCACCCTGCAATTATATTTCAATCCTACTAAACTCAAACAACATTATATGAGTTATGCTCAATTGCATTAAAAAGGCACTTCCAAAGTTTATCATCACCCCACCCTTACCAACAGTGCAATTTTTCATGCAATTAGTGCTCCCCTGTGCAGTTAACTCGCTCCCAAAACATGGCAGATGCAGGGGTGAACAATTTCTTATCATAACTGCATCCCTCCTCAGTACTTTTCATTGCAATAGACACTGCACTTGGGAGAAATATAGCGCATTAGACTCTGCAAAACACCACTAAACAATTTATCAGGCAAAAAACTAGCTCATGCCGGGAGAGCTTGGGGAAGCACTCAGCCTCTCACCTGCCTTTGTCGCCAAGAGGGAGAATGGTCAAGATGAGAGATGCCCCCACGCAACACTAACCCCATTCATTTTTAGGGTGGACACACGAGGGATCTACATGAGACCTGTCCATTGCACTCATGCTGCTGTGGGGCAGCAAACCCTGGAACTGCTGCAGTGTCCAGCATGGGCTGGCACTGGGGCTGGGCAAACTCAGCCAGGTCAAGGTTGGGAACCAAATACTGGAGAACACCTGTTATTTGTTTTTTCCACCACTCCTTCCCACTCCCTCTCTTTCCCCTGTTCCCAGAAGAACTGGCAGACTCCTTCCCCATTACCAGCATGGTATTTCAGAGACAAGGACTAGACCATCACCTCTCCCCTGCAGAGGGAACAGCTTTTTAGCTGGATGCTCTGGGATCTGAGAATCATCTGGAGGTTGGGTGGGAGAGATGGGCACTCCTGCTGCAGGCCTCATGCATGCTATAGACATTTTCAGTTTGCTTGAGAGGCTGTATGTCCACAGCCAGCTGCACAGTTTGCCACATTTGTTTAGAGATGAGGCAATTTTTACTGCCCCTTTATTCAAGAAACAAGATGGGATATAGGTTATAGACATTTCAGCTTTTTAAAAAAGAAATCAAGTTCTGTGTTCTAAAAAATACGTATTTATTTTCCCCTTTACGGCAGAAAGTACTCTTTCTGTTTATTAACCCATGCTGCTGGAGAGAAAGCATGGTCCCTCTTACTCCTATACTACACCTAGGATAAGAATACCTTAACCTCATTTAAAACTAAAAATCACCCCAAATTTCAAGCACTTAACATAGTTCCACTTTCTCACAGGTGCTGGGTCACAGCCAAGATGCTATTCACACTGTGAAAAGCAGGCAGAATTTCCCTGTGTCTTTCTTGAAGTTTCAGTCCTCACATCTGAAGACAAAGATGGCAAATACCCCATGGAAACCAACTGGGCTCAGGACAGCCAGTCTCCAGACACAGCCAGAGACAGGACCATGAGCCATGAGGTGAATCTTTGCCACCCCAACTTGAGGAATGCCACTGAATTAGCACAGATGCAAAAATACGGCACCTCGTGTGTGGAAGCAGAGACAGACAGGATTCGTTCAACTCAAACATCTCTTCCTTCCGTTCACCCTCCCAAAACCTCCCTGTCCATGCACAAGCTGCTTATGGGGGATAGCCAGCTCAAAGTGAGTAACTGAATGCCAGTCTATCAAAACAATGCAAGACAATACCCTCTCACTGGAAGATACTATAGATAAGTTTTCATATGCCCATTATTTTGAAACTCACTGTTTGTATCAATTGTGCAAAACCAGGAGCTGAGAACATGAGGAAAGCAGCCCTTTTGGCTGTGCACAAAGACAGAGCACAGCTTTTCTCAGCATTGAGCTCTCTCACACTAAGTTAGAGGAAGGAAATGGTGCCTCCCCCACAAAATTTTTTTTTTATAAACAACCACCTTTCTTCTACAGAAAGCCCAGGCCAGGTGTTACATGCTCTCGACATCAAGCTAAGGCCATTCTGACTAATCTGTAGGTTCACTCCTTAACGAGATAAAGGATTTCAGTGCAGTGCCGCAGCCCAGGCTGTGGGAGCTGTGGGCTGGAGGAACGCTGCCGGCAGCTGAGTGTCACTCCTGGAGGAATGCCTGACCTTTCCCGGGGCTTTGATCATGCTGGCTCACAGCGTGAGATAACCAGCCCTTTGCAGAATCCGGAGGTAATAAAAAAAGCAGCTTTGGGGCCTCGTGTTTTTGCAGGGAAATACTTACCTGTGTTCCCAGCACACTGCCCAGTCCCCAGCACTGTCCTCCCCAGATATCAGCCACTTGAAAGCCAAACTCATTGCTGTCAGCTAAGGGAATCACATAAAGCCTTCAGGTGAGAGTTTTTAGCTCTTATTTAATTTCCCTTAATTGAAGAGGGTACTTGTGTATTGCTCTTAGGGAGGATACGTGCTCAGAGACTTAAAAAAAGAGCAGAAGGTCCCCAATTAGTATGTGATTAAGCTGTAAGAAGGATAATAGGAGGAGAAATTTTGTATCTTACACAAACAAGATAGCAAAAGAGATAGATAAAAGCACAGGAGGGGAATAAAGCTTTATTCCCAGTTCCCCTCTGAATACTGAACCCATACAGAAAAGAGTGGATTTGCTGAGGGGTTTTTGTTTGTGATTATTTTAAGGGGGGGGGGGGGGGGGTCTTCTGCGGGCT
>VWZF01006201.1:1797431-1823397 GCA_013396755.1 Sclerurus mexicanus | reverse complement strand
GTCTTTCTCAGGATAGTTTATGATAAGCAACTTAAACAAGCCAGTGTAGTAGCAGGTTAGTAAACCATGAAACACCTGGAGCCCTGGGTTGAATGTGCTGAATCTGTAAGTGATAATTAGATCAGTCTTGAATACTTCCTTTAATGAGCCTACGCAAGCACAAGGTCCACCCAGCCTGCTTTCAGTTACCAGCCTACAGAAGTTTGCATGATCTTCTCAGGCTGGGGTTGTTTTTTTGGTTTTGTTTTTTTTTTCTGTTTGGGACACTGCAGTACAGTCTCTGAAGTTGGAGGTACAATTCCTTGATGCTCTCTGCAGGCTGCATATGAGGCACAGGGCTCATTCTGCACCACTTCTCAGCTGCAAGCAGACTGATGCCAAACTGAGCAGATCTGGATAAGTTACCCCTCTGGGGGGGGAAAAAGTTGTACTCAGCTATGCTGTCTTCCTCACGGGGTTAACTATGTAGATTTCAGATGCAAATTTTACTTTAGGGCAGGCTTTATGGTATTAAGAGTCTCTTTTTCAGCCTTCTGAAATTTCATATGTATACATGCTAGAGCTCTCTCATCTCTGTTAATTGGGTTTTGTGGAATTTCAAGGCCTGGGGGCCAAGAGGGGAGGGCTGCTGATTAAAGCGCGCTGTGCAGAAGTGGATGCAGAAGTGTTGCACGGTAACAGGAGGGAAACAATTCCTCTGAGCTACCTGCCTTCATGTGCACACCTTGTCTGCCACCTGGGAGGAATCACATCTTTTGCCCTGGCCTTCCCAAGGGTGTGAGGATGGCTCCAGCCCTCCCCAATGGGCATTGTGGGGAGGATGCTCAGCCCTGCTTCTCCAGTTGTGCAAATCAATTTCAGAGATTTAGAGGTTGGTCTGCAGCTACATTTGTTTATTCCACTGTGTCTGTGTCCTCACTGTAGACCTGCACATCCCAGAGTCCTAATACCAAAGCAGTGGTGATGAGGGCCAGGGGAATCCACACCCTGTGATTTACACACTTCAGGACCATTACGGAGGAATTAAAGGACATTGAAACTCTCTTTATCCCCAGCATGTACATGTGTGTCAGAATTTGTTAGGCTGTGATATCTGAACTGATGAGATGGCATGCATCTGTGCTTCCCCATAATGACGGCGCAGAAAATACCCACTCCTGCTTTTGGCCAAACTGTATCTGTCCACATAGGAGGATTCAGTCCAGGAGCCTGCTTGCAACAGCTAAATGCAGATATTCACACACCCATTATAAATGCAGTCTAGTTTCATTTTTAACCCACAGGAGGGTGTGGAGGGAGAAAACATCAAAGCATGGACACAGGCTACCCTGGCATTCTGGGCGTGCAATTTTATCTTCCCCTCATTTCCCTCCTCTCCAAACCAGCTGCTACAACTATCATGATGCTTGCCCTCCGGCCAGTATGCTGGAAAACTGGCTTCCAAGGCAGTCATTAATCTCTCCCCATTACCCAGCTGGCACAGGATTTTGCTTAGTTCGGAGAAGAGTCAGCTCCATGCCCTCTAAAACACCAGTGGCAGCTCCTGCAGCCATGTGTGCCAGGCATCCACCAGCCTCGCTATCTACATGGAGCACATCCTGGCGCTGCTCACCCTGCTGCAGCAGAAGGGCCACCACACATGAAATGAGATGGGCAAAACTCAAGCACAGGCACTGAAGAGCACTGAAAGAGGAACTTTGATGTTAATTAAATAACCCCCTCCTGTCAGCAATGACGGTGAAAAGAAGGGCTACGCAGATTCAGGGGAAGATGGCTTGGCTCAGAGCTAAGTTTAGAGGCTGACTTCTTGCATAGCAATAGCAGCAGAGAGTAGTTCCTACATATGCAAGTTATGCAAGTGAAATGAAGATGCATGTAAACCTTTAGCAAGAGAGAGCAGCTCAGTAATGTTACGCTTTTCATTCGGACACCAGGGTTCATCCCATCTGAGGTAACAGGGCTGGAAATACGCACAGGTGCATGGTATGCTGAGCACCAGCAAGGGCTGCTCCAGTAAAGCCAAGGTGAAATGAACAGAAAGCAGGCTTGGAAAGCAGTGTGCGCACCCTGCAAGTTTGTTAGTGCAAAAAGCGTGTTTCATGTGATTACTGCCTGAAACACAGCCATTTTACCTTGCCCCACCGTGTACTGCACTGTTCCAGCAACAGTGTGAGGCAATGTTTGACCAATCTACATTGGGTCAAAAATAATCTTTTCAGAGAAGAATTTTTTCCCGTGTTGATGGAGTGATTTGTACCAAATTTGTCACATCCTCTCAGCAATACTGCTCATTTGCTATTTTTAGAGGGGAAAAATGGGGCCCACCGAGAGCCCCATGAATATACACACAAACCTACATTTGATCTGTCAGTCGGACCATCGTTTTCCCCAAGAAGAAGAAACATGCAGGCGAGTTTTTGATCCTCCTTAAAGTAGTGCTTATCTCAGCATTTGTTTGTTTTCTGTTTTTCAGATGTGTGGTAGTGTCTGAAGTGAATGCCACCCACCTTAGGCTATCTAGGTAGTGAAACAAACATCATAAACCACCACTGGAACAAAAATAGCAGCACCTTTCTCTCCCCTGACTCCCCAAGGCACAGGCCACATGCAGGACGGCACTGATAGCATGTGCAGCTACAAGCATACTTTGCAGATCACAAACTCAGAAGTGCGAAGCATGGGTCTCCTATATGTATCATCCAGACACTTGTTAGGGAACCACCTTCCTGATGGCTACCGAAAAAAACTTTCCCTAACAGCCATAGAGCACAGAGGGGTAGTCCCCCCAAGGGTGCTGGTGGGTTCAAACTCCTGCTTGACCCAAGGAAAGCTGCCACCTTCAGTACAACAGGGTAAGTGAGCACGTACAGCAACGGCTCAAAACAGCTCGGTCCCATGTAACAAGCCTAAACTGCAGGATGCTGAGCCCTGTCTTCATCTCACTGCCCAGGTCTTCATCTCACCCCCTCCTCACCATCTAGAGGAGTGATAGTCCGCAGATAGATGCATGACAGGGTGCAGTGGCAACAGTACCAAACCCTAACTTGAATGGGGGAACTGGTCTGAAAGGGACTTACATGAGGCTGCAGGTTAAACCAACCTTTGCCTACACTTACAGCTCAGTCCCTCTTAACTCTGGAGCACAATGGCCAACCACAGCTACACCTGAGCAGGGAAGAGAGCTTTCCAAGTGGCTACTATGCTGCTACCAGCTTTCAGAGGGGAGAAAAAGGACAAAACAACCCAGCGGCCTGGCAGAGGAAGAAGTTCTTCATTAGCAGGAGGCAGCAATCAGCCAGTACACCGCCTGTTCTGCAGCAGTCGTCTGGGTGAGCATCTGGCACATGGGGCCACCGACGTGCACCACCACATGAGCTCTCCACCCCCAGCACATCCTTCCTCACTAGGAAAGGACAGAACCCTGTAGGACACCCAGCTGTAGGGTCTGTTGCTGAAATCCTGCAGAGCTCCTGCTGAAAAGTGCACTTAAAACACACACTAAAAATAGAGCCCGCACTGATGCTATATTTAGTAGGAGGGTGCACGCCTTCGGAAGGTCTGTCGCCCCCTCCAGCAGCAGAGGGAAGGCAGCCGGGCATGCCCTCGGGATGGTCCTGCATTCCAACCCTGCTGCAGCAGCACGCACCCAGCAGGAGTGTGCCATGGGAGAGCCACATTTTCTTACAGAAAGCTGAAGACAGGGTGCAGGAGACCACTTGCAAGCTCACGGGTAGATGTCCCTGCTCCAGAGCAGCCAACTGGGAAGCAGGAGCCTGGACCTCCCTGGGAGCTTCACTGCTGACTGGTCCCACAAGTGGATGTTTCCTTCCCTGTGCCTGGGTTTTTCTATCTGTATAAGTGCAATAATGAGCATCATATTTTTCATAAAGCATTTACATATATATTGCTTCATTCAGGTGCCAGGAGAGCCAGGCACAGGCACTGAAAACTTGTCCATGAAAACACAAAACCTCTCACTTTGCTTGTCAAGCCAAGCATCTGTTGAAACCCTTGACTAACCTTTTACCAAGTAAAGAGCAAAACACTCATCCACTGGCTGGACTACTTAGGCTATGGGGGCAGATCCAGAGCTGACATGACACAGGCACTGGACACCACACTGGCAAGCCCAAAGGAGCAGGTTTTGCACTTTCCTCATTTTGTGCTGGGTTTTCTCTCCCCCAGAGCAAAGCCGATGGGATGTGCAACACAAGGAGAGAATGCCACGCAATCCCTTCAGATGCTGCATGGGACAAAGCGGCACCTTCTCCCTTTGACTCACAGAGCTCTGTGGGGCGACAAGGCTTGGCAGGGGGTGTCTCACCTCCAAGGCCTGGGAAGTGCCACTGAAAGCCAAGCTGCTAATTAAGACCACGGCTTCGGCTAATTGAGTCCAATTCACCTGTGACATGAAGAGTCCCAATCCCATCAACAATAATGGAACTGCATCGGCTTACACCAGTAATGACTTCAAATCAGCAGCATAATAAAGCTAATTCAATACTTTTCCAGGTCCAGCTGATGAGGCTGGCAGAGGAGAGCAGGAGACAGCCTTCCTCCCACTGCACCAACACCTCCTTGAGGGCAACGCAAATAGCCCAAGGGATGGAAAGGCAGGAAACATAAAAAAAAAGTAAGCTTCCAACAAGACTAAGGCTTAGTTTTAACACTGAATTAGTCCTGCAGGTGACCCTGTGCAAGTGCTGATGACAAAGCAGCGCTCCCCACAACCACCTCCCAGGATGAGAAAGGCAGCCACAAGTTTCCAACCTGCCACGGGCTGCTGAGCCACCCCACCAAGCCAGACCCACTGACTCAGGGCACCAGAGGCAGGAGTTGCATCACATGCATTTCAGGTAGCACCTGCCAGGGCGTGGGAAGGAGCTCGTGAGAGACAGCCACGTGCTGGCAGCCCTGGGGAGGAATGGGGAGCAACATGGAAGTTGCCTGACACAGGCAGACATGCAAATCAGCAGCTGTGTGGCAGCATCAACAACCTCCTAATCACTACAACACCCCCAGCTTTCTTGGGGCAGGGGCTGGGGGTAGCCAGGAGGAGCTGAAAGGACTGAAACCCTCCCACTGGGGCAGGGGATGCACTGGCAGCTCGGTGCCGCCTTGGGACAGCCCGAGTGCCCTGAGGGATGGGAATGGCACAGCTTGGCCCCCAGCCGCCCCACACAGGCCACTGCCTTGCGCACACAAATTTGTCTCTGCCTCGAGCCAAAAAAAACTAAGCCGCCACTCTTTAGAAGAGACACGCATTATTTTAGAGCAGTCAAGTTATGACTGGTCTGATTTCCATAATACACGCTCTGCAAACATCTGCCTGTTATTTAAGGCTCAGCTCCACTGGGACAGAACTTGAACAGGGCAGACCTTTGAGTCGTAGCCTGCAGAGGACTCCTTGCTGCCAGAGCGATCCCCGGGCAGAAACGTGCCGGGTGGGAAGTCAGGCTGGCCAGTCCTCGCTCCTGAAGCCATAACCAACCTCATGTTTCTGAGCCCTTCCCCATGCACCCACAGATGCTCCCACTCCCATCACAGAGGGCTCTGTCTCCCTCTCCACCAGAAGCACCTCCTCATGCCAATAAGCAGCCCCCAGAGCCTGTGCCAGCCACCGGAGGACCCAGCCGAGGTAGCTCTCCCACAGAGACACGGCTTTAAATCACAGGCACCTAGCAAATTGTTTGGCACCTTCAGGTTGTCTCCCATTTTTTGCAAGCCGACTGTTGAAATCTGAGTACCCCAATTAGATGAAGTTAAATGCTGTCCTGAACAACAGGCATTCCTGGCCAGAAAGTATCCCGGCGTTATTGGACTGCTCCCTCCCTACTAAGAGACCGCAAATTAGTGTTTACTTTAGAAGCCAAGTAGGCCAGCTTTGAGAAGTTGTGCCTGGCCCACGACCCCGAAAGCTCCAGCTTCCCAGGCACTCCCTGGGGGCCATGGGACAGGTAAACTGGCTCCTTAGCACACACCTCCATGCCATGCCCTTGCTCTACATTTAGCCCCTGCTCCATCCCAGCATGATGCAGCATTCAAGCTACTGGTTTTATTCCCTGCACTCTGTACTGGGAGAGCTGAAATAACTGAGTCTCTGTACTGCCATGAGCTGACACAGGCTAAGTCAATTAGTTGCTATTGCTGCAATGCTCAGTTAGGCCAGATCAAAAAAGACAAAGAAAAAAAAGCCTCACTCTGAGAGGAACCAGGCCCAGTCAACACATTTGCCTCCCATACTTTAATAAAAATATTTGAAATGGGAAAGGGAGATGGCTGATGCTTCCCAAAGCAACTAGGTACAGGCTTGCTTTCCGAGGGCAGGAGAGGCAGAGAGGTCTGGCAAAGCAATGCAGTTCCCATTTACCTCTGCTATATTCTTTGTTTCCCATTCAACACTTGCTTCAAGCAAACACACAAAAAAGCAAAATTATTTCATGAGTTCAAGCTAAGGCACTTTCCATTTCAGATTGGGCTGCTTTAAACCCTGTAAGTCTCATAGTTCATCCTGACTCAAGCCAACACATTTGTGTGTAGCGTCCTTCAGGAAGGACACAGAAAAGATCACAATACATCACAGGCCTCACACACACCCCTCCTCCGGGCAGGACTTACTATTTTGCAGTGATCTTTGCTCTGCATCAGCTGTTCCAAGGACTACTGGTCTTTCTCCCACTGACTTTTGCAAAGCTGCATCATTTGGTAAGTAGTATATTCCACACCCAGCATTTTGGGTACCAAGCCCTGGACCCATTTTTGCCTCTAAAAAACATAAAATCCTTCTTTTGAGAGGTTGACAATTACTGACGACAAGACTTCACCTACAGCTGGGACTGAGGGAAACCTAAACTGTAAAGAACGAAAGCAGCTCTGCAACACCCAGCTGTAGCTGGGTAGCCTCCAGCCTCAGTTCAGCTCCTTGTGCAGCCTCTGCTGATGAGAGGTATCATGCGGTGTTGCTCCTCACTTCAAGGAAGACAACCATAAGGAGAACTATTAAAGCAATTAAAAAAATACTATCTTTATGACACAATCTACTCAGAGATGAATAGGAGTAATTATCAAGCTGCAGATTTTTAAATGTTTTTTTAAAGCAGTAACTGGTTGAATATCTCTTCTGAGTAGTTACCTACAATAACTTTCACCTTATTGAAAAGAGGAACTAGAGATACCATTACTTCAGTGTGGGCCACATCTTCCATACCGTATTTCATAGTAACATCTATACTCACTAACCCTTTTCACATTCAGTTCACAATCCCATAAACACCTCTGTAGCACCTCATGCAATCGTTCACATAGAAAATTGTGCTTTATGTTTTTCTCAAAGCAGCGAAGGGAGCAGTTCAACAACCTGAAGTGAGAAGATCCAGCCCCAGGTAGTAACCTGGCAGCTGCCTCAAATCGCCCCCTCAAATTCTCAGTGAAGAGCAACATCAATACCCTTGCCTCAGCATACTTGCATCTGCATACCCTGAACCCTTTACTCTTACTCTTCTGTTCTGTTACTCCATCTCTGAAATGGATATTATGCCAAACTGCAGATGGGAAACAGGCCCTGAGACACCAGGTACTGAGCTAAAGTTGTGCATCCACAAGACTCTCCCAAATCCTTTGAATATCAGCTTATTCCAGGAATTTCTGCATGCAATGTACAACCTATGTCTATTAATCACTTCTGGTTGGATAAATGTGTTTTCTGCTACTGGACTAGCTATTACCCTCTCCTGTTTGCCTCTCATATGCCCATGGCATATGAGCACATAGCACCAGCTGTCTTGAGCCACAGATATCAAGAGACACCTCAAGCTCCTCTTGATGGGACACAAACATGTGCTCACCTCTATTATAAATAAAGATGCAAGAGAAACAGAAGGTCAAAGCCAACAGACCTCTTTTCAAAGAAGGCTTTTTTGGTTTCATTACATCTCTGAGATGTCAGTCCTGAAGAGGCACATAGAGGGGTTTGCTTGCAGATAGCAGCATTGGGGCGTGATGCTTATTTCTTTATAGGTTAAGGCTTAAGCCAGATACTTGATTCAATCAAGACAGTTAACTGGCATTAAAATTTTCATGAATCAGCTATGGAAAGGGGTTAAAAAACTCCATTAAATTAAAAAAAAATCTATTTTAAAAATTCCTTTGTAATTTAAATTTATTGGGAGGCAGAGGGAAGGGGCGAATATCCCCAGAAGGAAACAGTTTTACTTTTTTTGAGATTATGCATCTTTCACCAAATACTTAAAAAGAAATCTCATTTCATATTTGTAATAACAAAGGATTATCAGAGCCCTTAATTTACTGTTGAAGTCTGCAGTGAAGTTTCATACCTTGAGTGAGATGCAGCCTAATCCCTGTGTGTGATTACATTTAGGAGTGAGAGTGAGGTATGCAGGGGGTAGGGAGAAGAAACTTTTATTGAAGACAACGCTTCAGGCAGCCCTGGAGCAGAGTGGATCCAGTTTGAAAAGAATTGGCAACCCTAAAACTTTTTGATAAGATAAAAATTCATTGATGTTGGCTCACACTAGGCCCACTTCAACTCTGCACTTGTCCTCTGTGTTTCCTTGGCATATCTGTTCCTTTCCTCTATCTGCTTTAGCATAACTTTATTTTTCTCTTTTATCTTTAGCTAACTGCACCCAGGGACTGGAGGGATTGATTTTTTGTTTTGACTTATTGTTTGAAGATCTGTAACTCAAAGCAGCTTCTTGGGCCTCTGATGTCTAAGCCCGAGCAGTATAAAAGGTAAAGCTCATCCTGTGTACCAAACTGAGCAAGGATACCATTTTATAATCAGTCATCTGTGTTTTATTTTGCCTTTTGGAGAGGAAAACTATTTTGAGACTTTATAGGCAATAATACTTTAAATAAATATTCTCATGGCAGATACTACACATGCCAGTTCTCTTTATAAAGACAGTCAGCTATTGCTCACCACTCAAGGAAAAAAAAAGAAGTTCCTAATTAAAGGAGGCCATTATACATCAGAAGATATTTTGAGCATCACGTCACACTACCGACAGCCTACTGCAGCCAAAATGTTACCATGCAAATCTAAAAATGCTCAGAGATGCACTGCCATGAGGCTCCCCTAAATCCCCACTGGGAGGGGAAGGCAGGAGACACGAGATGTGCTCCTTAATTCCGCTCATAAACAGCGATCTCTCATTGCCATGTTAAAACCACCCTGTCCCAAGACACAGAGGGATGGAGAAGGATTTTTGCCTCCATCCTCTGCCTTCTGAGGGCTAAACTCCTGGGTAATTTCTCCTTTTCCTGGGCAATTCTTCCCTCCCTCCAGACAAAAAATGCCTCTGTGCTGTTTTAAACGAGCAGCTTCTCAGGACAAGGCACCCAGGTTCCTCACTGCACGCACACATTTCTGTGTCGTAGAAAGCTGATAGTCATGGCACACACTGACTTTGTTTACGATCGCCCATCTCTGCTATTCCCTGAAGTTGCCCAGCTTGCTGAAATATGGTTACATATGCAAACATTATCTCCCAATTGTAACCTCATTTTCTGCTCTGCTGGACAGCGTGACCAGCATTTGTCATCTCGCCGCCCCCGCCCGCCACATCATTCATGTGTCTATAATTGTCATCAAGATGTGGCATGTCAGCAGGACTCCCGCGTCCGCTGCTCCCCATCTCCACGCAGTCACTCAGGTAACAAACCCATAATCTCGCCCTGTTTTCATGATGGTTGAATTACACATAATTGTTTCTGCACAGTGATTGATTTCTGCCTGAATAGAGACCTCTGCCTTTTTTCAATGCGAGCGAGTGGCAGCCAAGTCTCTCCATCTAGGAGGAGGCAGCAGCCTTTGAAGAGATCAAAGCCAAGGCCGCGAGCAGTTGTGCGCCCTGGGAATATGGAAAGCCTTTATGCTCTCAACCCCATTTCCAACATCATGTTGGATTGCAGCTGCATTACATTCTGCCAGCATTCTTAATGCTTTTAGTATTGACTCTGACATCACCGATAGCTGTTTTAAAGTAACAAAAGCTGAAGGATGACTTATTTTCACAACTCCATAATTGGAACATGCAAAGTTAGGGGAAGGGAGCATTTGTTTTTAATCTGAGATACAAAAGAAAGCACAGAAAATTATATAAGTTCTCCAAAATTAAAAACACGTTTTTCATATGGAAAGAACAGAGGGGGCATTTTTATAGCCTAGACCACACAAAATGAACTGATTATGCACATGCTTTTTTAAGCCTAAAGGCTGAAGTACTGGGCAAGCGAGTCAAATGGGGAAAAATATTGTGACTGACGGTACATTTAGTGACTTTTAGCACCTGATGCAAGGCAAAATAATGCAGATGCCCAGGCTGTTGTCTCCCCTCTGCAGTTCTTGTAGCAAACTGACAGAAGTTCACTTACCATAAACCAGACACACAGCACATGGCAAACAAATGCTAAATCTCCATTAGTTATCTAAAAAAGATAAATAGTGACCTAAAAGTATAAAATACTGCAAAGCTTTCTTTAAGAGTCCCTCTCCTCCAGTCATACAGACAGCTCCTGGGCTGCCTTAAAACTACTCTTGCCACAATATTGTTCCCAGGGGCATCAAATGCTCCCAGCACCCCTCCTCTATCCTCATCTGGCTTTGCTAGTGGAAACAAAAGTAAATCTCTATTGAGAAAGACTGTCCTGAACTTTGATTAAATGTATGCCTACACTATCCTGAAAAAAATATTTCCAGGCAACTTCTAAAATCTATCAGTGGAAAGGAAAGGGGATAAGGGAGATGTAAAAAGCAAGAGCCCAGGAGGGCACAGCAGCCAAACCACTCTGTGCATATGCTGCCCATTCTAAGCACCACTGCTACTCTGATAAATATTTTTATTCATGGTAAAACCAATGAATAGGAGCATTTAAGAGCAGTAAGTTTGAAATATGATAACTGCCACTACAGCATGCAGAGTGGTGAGGAAGGAAGAATGTGCAAATAAAGCATAAGCTGCAAAGAATTAAACATTATGAGCACCCATGTATTAGCAATAAAAATAATTTCCTCTTAGCTGTATCGTTTTTGTTCTGCTGTACTAACACTGCTTTCCTCCCTGTAGTCATTAAAACCCCGACTCAGAGACAACAGCAAAGGGATCTGGCCTCTTTCCCTATGGACACAGCTTATGTCTCTGTCATTTCAAGGCTGGGAAACTGTCTCATTTTCACTTTGACTGTTCCTTAACACACTAACCATACTGAGGCTGAAATTAAAGTCAAACATAGCAAGCTCTTTACCAAGACGTAAAAGCTTATAGTTTTTTTACTATCAAGTCAGAAGTCTTTTCTGTGTTAATCCAAGGTTTTGGAGTTTTTCCCTCCTCCACTCTCCTGCCATCCCCAACAAATTTACTGCTTCCTCTGCACAGTCTGCTTTCTTAAATCAGGAATAATTCTTTGTGGCTCTGGTGTTCACTCTGATAACCAGAGGGACGCTCGTAAAGCAACACTGAGGAAAGAGTGACAAGATACAGAGAGCTGGAGTAGTCACTGTAAACAGAGGTATCTGCTGCCATTATCTGCAGGACAGCTAATTCAACTTCTGCCTATCCCACAAGGAGTCTCAAGTATCTGGAAACAAATGCCTTCCCCCAGAAACAGAGCAAGCAGCAAGCATAGCATTGCAAAGGTCTCCAAAACACTCATACTATGAAGAAACAGCAAAGAAATAACTTTTACATGATGCTGCAAACCCTACCTTCCAGCATCAAATATTACTATGATGAAAAAGTATGCTTTACTGTAATTACTGCTAATTTTTCTGTTTCAGGAACTTTTGTGTTCAGTTTACAGAGGATTCACTTGCCACTTGATACTTTCCTTGAAAGCTTGCTACTTTTTGCAGCTATTCAGTGCAATTCAAGAGACACTGTTTAGCCCAGAAGAGGCACCTGCAGGCTGCCTGCCAGGTTTTCACCCTGTGCAGCCCACTCCATAACCTGCACAGGCAGCTCTCTGTGCCCGAGCAGAGGCACAACTTCTCTTCATGCAAGATTCTTTGGTGACCACACTGGGGAGAGATGGGGAATCTGACAACAAACCTCACGAATTCCTGAAATCAGGAACTGAAATCCCTTCAAAGTGATAACCAGCAGGACTGCAACAAACTAAAGTTTTAGTTTTGGCTGTGGTGCTGAGGAATGTGCAGCTGTCAGCTGTGGCCACAGTGTATAGGCTGCAGCTACAGAGCTACAGGGCTGGGAAGAAAAAGAGAAAACACCACTGATGACCCACGTAAGGCCGGGGAGGCGACAGCACCAGGGCATGCCGCTCGAGAAGCACAGATAGCAAGCTGAAAGCCATGCTCCAGTGAACATAGCCAGGGTCCACATTAAAATAGCAGGTATTTCAGGATGCCCAGGAAGAAGTTTAAAGCCTTCAGCTTCAAACCTGCCAGCATCTCCCTGCAAGCTACTCTTCCCACCAGAAGCTGCTGAGATCCAGGGCACGGACATCACTGAGGCCTCAGCAGGTGCCCACCACGGCTGGAAGAGGAAGACAGATGTCATTGCTGCTGAGATGCCATTCCAAAAAGCTGCTTTGAGGTCCTCCCACCCTCGTGGTAAACAGCAAAAGCCTCACCACCCCAGTGGCTAGAGGAGCTGGCTGGGAAGCCCTGATCAGCTGTCCCCAGCGCATCGTGTGCAAGAGCCATGAATCAATGGCAGGTTCCCAGGAGAGGGAGCACACCGTGCTGGTTATCTAACTGTGTTTGCACTGAACTTCTGAGGGAGACAGGAGATAAAAGTGAGGGATGCAAATAACAATGCTGGGGGCAAGCAGGCTGCTCCCCTACACGGGGAGAGCAAACAGAAAACCAAGTGGGAAGATGTGGGTGCTGCTGTGATGGCAGGGAGGGAACACGAGAAAACACCAAGTCTGGTTTTTGACAAAAATTTTTTTCGGCTAATTTTCTTAGGCCTCTCCTTGCTTTGACTTAGAAACTTCAGTAGATTGCTTGATCCTTCATTGAAAGGCTAAATGCAAAACACAGCCACAATCAGCATGGACACAAACGTTTTTCTTTCTGTACTGGCTTTAATTCTCCTATTTTCCCTTCCTCCACACACATCACAGTTTTTATTTTCTCAGACTTCTCATTAGCTTTCATAAAAAACCCCAAAAAACAAACAAACAAAGCCCCCAAAACAGACGAAAAAACCCCACAAAACAAAAAAAAAAAAACCAACCCAAGAAACATGTTTATAAGAGAGTTGTCTTTTAGGTGAATTCCTGAAGTGAACTCGGGAAACACCTCTGCCATCACCTTCTTCTAAGACTCTGAACAAATGTTGCTTTTTCAGCTCCTCATTTGCAGAAGCCTCCTCCAAGACTGTGCCTTTGCTTTTGGGAGCAGGGTGAGGGGAGGCAGGACATGGACACACCTCCCCCCCCACACACACACACTCACACGGTGCCACCGTGGGCACCAGGGATACCTCCCAGGAATCTGCCAGCAGTCACTGACGTGCTGCGATTTCCACGGGTCATGTCCTCATGCTATACTCTAGGTTGGGCAATTATACACAGAATTTACCTATTTCATGCTTAATTGCACAGGCACAAACTTTTGCTCCACCCCCAAAATAGCTATAACTTACCAGCAGCACTTATGATACTACAAGCACCTCTTCCAGTCCTGGCTTAATGTCCTAGGGTCAAATCTCAGCCACTGGCTTAAGCAGCCATCCCCTCCTGGGAGAACACAGCAGAGGAGAGGGGTTGCAGGTAACACAAGGAAGGCCAATATCAGCCCAAGGCTGACTTGTGAGCTACAGGCTCCTGGGCTGTGACACCTCACCTCCAGAAATAAATGCAAGACTCACCTGTAGGCTATTCTGCTGACTGAAGCTGAAAAAATAACTTGCCCACTAGACATTGGTCAGAAAGATTAATTTAATAGAGGAGGGCATTTTTTGAGCAGTGAGCACAACTGTTTAACTATCCAGCTGTAATTACTCACAGTCCTTTAGCGAGAGCTGGAAGATAAGCTTCACAAACCTCTCTGAGATCTCCTTCTCCTAATAAGTCTGTTTGTGCCCCAAACACAGGGGTTCTGATGTGGCTTTGATTAAGAGACGTTTCCCAACAGAATATTTACTGTTCTGCCCCTTTAGCCTGTACTACTCCCATTTACACACATATCCCTGGAAAGAAAAAGAAATAAAAGGAAGGATTTAAAGTTTCAAAGAAAGAGGCAAAGCTTCCTACACAAGTTGTTTCAGAAGCACCCTTGAACTAAAAATTGTTTCAAGCAAAACAACATTTTGATCAGCTCTCCTACAGTCTCTTAGTACTTCCTTATTACAAAGTATGAAGTTATCCTTTTACAGGTCACTCTGATAAGAAAATCATAGTTTCCAGTTATAAAAAAAAAAATACCTGTTTGCAATAGTGCTGTCAAACTGTCTGGGGAGTTGCCTAATAAATTAGCATTTTCTTGTGGTTCTCCTAAGTCCGAGCCTTTCTTCTGAAGACTTACATCTAAAACAGGATCTCTGCACTACTATCTTAGAAATATCCTCAAAATAATTGAGATAGGAAAAAAAAGTATCTTAACAAAAGCTGAAAAATCCGCATGCTTAAGAGCTAAGCTTTTTAAAGTTTTATTTCTTTTTTTTTTCCTTTAAATCCAGCACACCTTTCTTTTCTCTCTATTGCAGGGGTATTTAAGACACGAAAAAAATGTGTGAGAGAGAAGGTTTTGAGTAACAATTTTTCCCAATCAAATATGCTCAGTTCAAACTTGAAAAATAAGTTGAATTTCAGTTGTGGGCAGGAGGCAATTGAGCAGCAAAACCAGATCAAAATACAGCCCAGTGTGCTAGTGTCAGAGGGCAGCAAAACAAGGGACATTCTTCTGGGTAAATTATTTTAATTGCTTATGTTTTTCAAAACGTATTCTAGTATGTTCAATGTATGGCTTACTTCCTCAATATCCTCAAAAGCTCTTCCCAGTGCCAGCTGGGTGAGCTCACTTCTCCTTTCCATGTTGATGTGCAGCAGGCTGGAGGGGATCGGGCCTGCCCCAGCCTGCCCCACTGCCCTGAGCTCCCACACCTGATCCTCACCCACCTGCTCCCTCCCGCCTGTCCCACTCCCAAAAGCTTGATCCCGTCCGTAATTCCGTATTTGCAAAAGCAGGACCTATATGTGAGCATAGGGACAATTTTTACACTTCTCAGGGGCTAATCCATGTGCAGACACTGAAGGGAGAAATCAGAGTCTCCTCCAGCCTGGAGGAGTCCCTGCACTGGGTCAAGCCCAGCTATTCTCCATCTTCACCTCAACTTTTCTGTAAACAAGTGCTGCCACCGAGACCCCATGGAGTGCCACACGATGAAACAAGCTGCACAAACCCTATACTGAGGAGAGGGCATAGATGTGAGAACAAAGCCACTTTGGAAAAATTAATTCGGGAAGATGGGCCACAGTGTTTTGTCTGGGACAAAACACCAGCTGATGGCAGGAACCTTGCTCACTGTGGGAGCACACAGGAATGCCACGGAACTGCAATGAAGTAACTACAGGACTGGTGTGGGGGGAATAAAGCGCAAGCAAAAACACAATTACCACGTTGTAACTGAGACTTCCTAAACCTGATACAGCACCACTCAAACTTCAGAAATTGGAGAGCCTCAGCAAATCACTGGATTGTGGCATTTTAGCAAAGTAAACACATTTGCATTGCTGGACAGAGTTTATCCGCATTTTAGCACATCGGCAGGCAAAAGGCCTTCTCCTAGAGTGCAGTCTGCGTTTGACAAGTGTTGACACCTTTAATCGTCACCTCCATATTTTACTTTTTTTCTGCTAGACAAAGCTTGCCAATGCAAGATTTGATAGGGATGAAGAAAGATCAAGGCAAGAAGATATGCCAAAACTGCGGAGAGACAAGAGACGGTCACAAAGATAAATCTCTGAGGTGGTTTTGAAATGCAGAAAACTGCAGAAAACTGAAGAAATAGAGCCATATAGCGTAGCTAAGTGACCAGTTACAGAGACAGAGCATTGGCTCTGAGCAGCCAGCATCACTAGGATGCCAAACCAGAAATACAGAGCCTCCAAGAATAGCACTTTAGAGATCATCACTCTCCACCTCTGAGCCATTGAAACTGTCCAACAAAAGCCCCATGTTCTCCTCTGTTTTTTGAACATACATGATGCATCAAACCATTTCCAGGAGAAAGCTGAGCTGCCATCAGTATCCATAGGACTTCAGCATCATGCCTTTCAGTTCTGTGAGGTCTCACTCCTTGTGCTGACACTGTGGGGTTTGCTGCAGCTCTCAAAAGTTCCAGGTTTCTCAGAGCAGGGCTGTCAAGTATGTGCAGTGCCTGGCATTGCACTGGAGGACGTGCAGCAGCAGCCTGCTTAAAACTGCTTTAAAGGTTCCCTAATCAGAAAGTAAGGAGGGGGGAGGACAAAAACAGGTCGCAGAAACAGCTTTCTTCTGCTCTTTGCTGAAGCAGCATTACCAGAGCTGCCTCGTACCACGAGCACACACAGATACACACCACTGTTCATTTGAAGCACCAGTATTGTCTGAAGGGACCTCATGGCAAACGTGTGCATGAAATCACATGCTCCCAATCACATGGTCACTCCTTCCCCTTGCCCTGGCCTGCGCAAAGCAGACCTGCCTGCTGACTTGTGCAGCACTGTTTGAAGTACAGAGCTGGAGTATTGAAAATGCTTGGATAGACAGGCGCTTTTGGGAATTAACTGCTCTCTGGCTTGTCTAATAACTCCTAGCCAAAGCAATTATCTGGTTTATGTGTCACAGCTGGTGACAGCAGTACACTTTAAGTTAAACTGCCCATTTTATACATATTCAGCCAAAGCCCTGTAACTTTACACTTGTAATTTTTGCTGACTAAGCTCATCCTATTGATTTTATGCCTCAACCTTACCTATACGCACAGCCATTCCAAGAAAATAAACAATTGTTGAGTCGATCTTTCAGCTCCATGAAAATGCTCTGCTACACGAGGAATTCGGTAACTTTGAAGATAAAAGAGGATGATATCCTAGGTCCTTCTTCGCAACCTAAAGTACCAGCAAGCAACACCACCACCAGAAGCCACGGGAAGGCCAACCACTTTTCCTCAGGCAGTTCAGACTACTTTTCTTCCTCTTTAGGAGAACAGGCAATCCCTGACTGATTAGCACAGTTGGTGCACATGTTAACTCCTTACTGCACTTTTAGCTCAATCCCAAAGATTCAATGAATACATTTTTATTTAAGTGCTCAATCACTTTCTTGCTGAGAGGACAGATTCCTTTGAAGTGGGAAACTCAAACTAAATAAACATATCCACCAGATCCAAGTCTCAAATAGGAGCCACTGAGTTGATAGATTAAGTTATTCTGAATGCAATTTTCTTAAGTGAATCTAGTGCTTATGAAGGGCCAGAGCGACAGAAACACTAATCCTTGACTGCCCAAGCAGGAGCAGCATGACAAGCAGCTGTGCCGCCTGCCACCAGTGTCCTGCAGAAACGGACCAAACCCAATGGCCAGATGAGAACTGTTGTCACAACAAACATGTCTTATGGCCAAAATCAGCTTAGAGATAAATGCCAGCTAGCCAGGACAGGAGCAGTTTGGGGTGTATGGGAGCCACTTACACACAACTGGAGCATCACGGCACGTGGCTTCCCTGCAGCGGCGGTGAGGACACACACTGAGGACAACCTGACTCTGCCAGGCTGAGGACACACAGACTGCCTGGCTCACAGAAGCATTTCCCTTTAACCAGCCACACACTGGATCACTGTCCATCCACATGAGAGCAGCACAGGAGATCACAGCAGGACACACAACACACAGACCTCAGGCTGCAAAATGTTCAGTGTCCGAATTAAAACAGATTCTTGTATTTTTGTCTTCCTGAGAGGCACCGCGTTTTGCTACTAACAAAAAAAAAGCACATAGAACTTCAGAAACATTACTGCAGCATTAAATTACTTTTGTGTGGGTTATTTCCTTCCCATATCAGGAGGCGTTTTCCCTAACTATAAACAGAAGTTAAGTACTTATGAGAAGCCAGGCCTGCGGTACCCAGGCTTTTCAATGCCTGCAGCCATGCAGCACTGCAACTATCTGGAAAAAGTCTTTTCCTCTTTTGATGCCTGAACCTGTGGAGCTTCAGGCTTTCTTCTTGAGCCATATCCTCCTTGGCACTTGCAGCCCATAACAAGCTATTCTTATTAACATTTTTTCTGGGATGGGATTAAGTTGGAGAAGAGACAGGAATGACATTTTGCTTTTAAACCACTTTAAAAAGTAAGTAGATGCTCTACCATTTAAAGTTTATATTGAATTAACTCCCAGATACATAGAAAAAAGGATATTTAGGATATAAACATACACACTATACAAAAGCTTCAACTTTGATGATTTGTAGTGAGTGGGGTTTTTGAGAATTCCTCTGCTGAAGCCACACACATGCAATTTGCTGCCTCTGCACTGAGGTATCAGGAGAATATTTTCTTTTCCCCTTGCCCATTCACAATTAGATAGGTTTGCTAATTGCATCAACCTGACAGGGAAAAGGCAGCAAAAGCAGAAAGGGTGTTTTCTTCACCAGTATGTGCCAAAGATCACAGTAATGATGAACTACATACCTAAGACTCTGCTTGGATAATGTCATCTTATAATGAGCAACCAGATCAGACAAGGACAACCTAGAAGCACTGCGGTAACTTCTGCCCCCATTTCCAAACGGAGGACTCATTTCACTAAGTGGGAGACAGAAAGCACCACCAAAACGCAGCCCACGACCGTTCACGGCTTGGGTTTGTGTTTCACAGACTCGTATCTCCGACTGATCAGCTGTGATGCTTGAGTCAGAGCAGCTGAGAGACAGTGTTTGCAGCAGTGAGGTCCCTCTATTAGTGCTGAGCAGATTCCTATTCTTCCCCAGTACTGGCATTTGGTGCAACTCGCTGAGCTCCTCAGATAATAGTGCTAAAATTCCTCCCTGGGCAAACTGTAATAAACCCCATCAAGTCCTGCTTCCATACAGTCAGGAAGCTTTGTGCTCCTCTGTGCCTGATTTCAAAGCTATTTAAGGAGCTAATTCGACATCATTCAACTGGCATAATTCAAATTCATTGAGAAGATGTGCACCTTGCAGGGTGAAGCTGCAGAGCTCCAGACCTGAGCGAGCTCTGGCTTGTGAAGCCCCTCAGCTGCCTGTGCAACCCATATCCTTGGGCACAGACCTGGAGTTGTGGCAGGAAGAAAGAGATCTGCGACAGGACCACAGCAGCCTAAGGCTCCCAGAGCATCCTTCTCTCGTGCCAACTTGGGAATTACTGCAAAGCTTCCTGATGGCTGATATGGGAGCAGGAGCTGAGCCCCAACATTTGTGCTGTGAAAGCCTATTTCATATTGGGTCACAGAGGTTTCAGCTGACCACAGCTCCCAGCAATTCCCTACAATTGCATAGTCAGCAGAAGCAAACTCCCATGAAAACGCAATATAATGAAAAAACAGGTTTGTATCCTTCTGCAGCTCCCATACATTCCCCTCGGGGTTCCAAAAATTCCCCACAAGCGAGTGAATCAGCCAGCTTTCAGAGGGACAGTCAGATGTAGCTAGGGAAACAAAAACCTCTTACTGAGACTCTGTAGCCACTCATTTTTGTCATTTCTACGCTCATTCTTCCTTCTGGCCATATTATTTTCACAATTTCTTCTGGGATGTTAGCTCTTCAAGACGGGAACTAACTCCATACCCCCTGCCAAGCAGAAGCACACGACGAGTATCCAAAATTTGGGCTAGAGGGGTCCTGCATTGCTCCTAGCATTCGAACTCTCTCAGCAGAATTTCTCATCATTTTCAAACAGATATGCTGTTTTGCAAGTTGCTGTAAGATGTTTATAGATTGTATCCTTCGAGTTATTTAACACCTCCATCTGTTACAAAAAGACAGTTGAACCACCAAGGGACAAACCTGGACCCCAAGAATATATAAGAACCAGCAAAAGGGAGGTTGCAGAAATACTCTATCTTCCCATAGGAAGTTTAATTCATGGGAAATGAGGGAGAAACAAAGACAAAATGATTTTCTGGATGAATTTACAACATGGAGAAATGATTCTTCTTCAGTCACCTCCTTTGTTCCCACGTTCCTAACAAACAGACTTTGTTAACCAAAGAGTAAGAAAAAACCCACACGTTAGAAAACAAACAGCTGTCTCCATCTCCCACCTTCAGTACCCCCACGATGCTGAGAAACCACCAGAAGATAGCTCGAGCACACAGGATGCACATTCACCAGGTGTTACTGTGGTTTTAGAACCATCACATGCCACTTCTCCTGCAGCCAAACAAACTGCTTTGCTTTTCCACTTACCCAGCTATCTGATAAGAATACATACTGCTGCATGAGGCTTGTACCTGAACTTGTAATTAACACTCTCCTGCTCCTACAAATACAACTTGCAAGAAGTAAATCAGTTGCCAGTAAAATAAGAAATTAAAAAAAAAAAAAAAAAGAGGGGGGAGAATGGGGAAGACAAAACCACTCCAACAACAGCAGATTTTGGAAGATGCTAAACCCTTGTTGTATACCTTCTTCATTCCAAAAACTGCACTGAAATAACATTTCAGTGTCCTTTTTATGGTTTATTAGGCAAGTTATGCCTGACTATAGATTTGTACTTTTAATTTTACAGAGCAGGCTTGTAAAGCATTTGCCTTTTTATAAAAAAAGAAAAGCGCTTTTTTTCCCCTACATATGCTGATGAAAGTAAGTTTTTACTCTTTCCAACAAAGCTTTGCTCTCCCTCCTCATAGATGATCCTTGTCCTGTGTCTGGACGCCATTCCCCAGGGATGCATCCCCTGGGGCGGTTTGCAGGCAGCAGGTCCTTCCAAGGTGGAAAAAAGATTCAACGCCCCAGGGCGGCTTTTTAATCCTGGCTAACACCTCCAGGCAACAGATGCATCAACAAGAAGCGTCTTTGTCATGCAAATAGCAGGGCGCAGGTACACACCATGCACAAATGGCTGGGGACTGACACTCCAGGGGAGACCTCCACCTCCAGTGCTCGATGATTTCAGCTGCTCCTTGCCCCTCAGCCCCGGCACACTGTCCTGAATCGGGGAGCCAGAGCAAACCCGCAGAGCAGTGGTTGGGACCCCAAAAAGGTAGGTGAGTAGCAGCGTGTGGTGCTGGAGCTGTGGTAAGCCACGGAGCGAGCAAGCGTGTCATCTCCTGGATGCGGCATTTTGATCTCACACGCATTAAAACCCAACTGTCAGCTAGGAGACTAACAAAGATTATAGTTCAATTAAACAAAAAAATTATTTAATAACTCAAGCGTGTAGCTTTGTTGTTAAACTGAAAGAACTCCAGGCTTATGTCAACACTGTAGCCCTGCAACAGCACTATTTTACTGCCATAGTAGTGCTGCTCTAACATGCAAGAGCAGCACTGAACTAAATTAGCCCCTCAGATGTTCAGCAGGCAGCTTTACAATTAGAAAGAAGATGCGTTTCCCTGCCTTCCTCCCCTCCAATGTACCCACAAAGGACAGTTCCTCAAGTACCTGAGACAAGAGCCTCTGCAAGATGATATTCTGAGAGCACTGAGGCCAGACCAGTAAAGAGCAGCAGCCCCACAGCACGCATACTTGGAGAAAATCCTCAGTGAATAATTAAATGTGATTTTGTTGTTTAAAGCCATGCACCAGCACTTGGGACTTTCTTAGGAAGGTAACATGGAAAAGAGGGGGTAATAAAAAAAATCTGAAGTTTCCCAGTTCTCAAAAGGGAAGGTTTGAGTCTCAAAGCCCTCTTGAATAGCTGTATCCTTTTCCCCACAATACAACCAAACAGAAGTTTTTTGTAGAACAGCATTTACAACAAAAAATAGCAACAGACCATGGTCATCATGCTTCACTCTAAATGGCTGTAGGCCTCTGAACTGGAATTTATACACAAAAAACCCCAGAGCTATGGAAAGAAACATACTGCATGAGTTTTTGCATCTTTCAAATGCAAACAGTGACATACAAAAGGATCAGATCCTTGTGTTTCCCAGTGCCAAAGTGCCTTGTCATTTTGGCTCTAAACATACACTAATTTAACATGTTTTGCTACTGTCAAATTATCAGTACAGATCAGGCCTCCCTTCTATTTTGTTTTTGAAGTCAAATGCCGCAACCCTGAATAAAAATTAGGAACGCTGGAGAGCAAAACAATGCCAGTTATTTAACAGAGAACTCCAAGTAAAAGCCTAAGAGCCAGTAAGAGGGAAAACTGCTTTATCGGAGGGAATTAACAGCATCCAAGTTCTCGTATCACAGCATACACAACGGCAGTGGCATTTTTTCAGCAGGATGCCTACAAGCAAATTGTTTCCCACTCCATTCCAGTTCTACTAATACAATTTCCACAGCTCATTTTAACATTGCCTCTCCATTGCTTTATATGTATACCAAGAGGTTTACAAAAATAAATGGGAATTGACTGTCCAAAATTAAAAGTACATTAAAATCCATCAAACATGCATCTACACCAATGGAAACAGAGGGACCAACCTGGAAGAATCAGTGCCCACCACAATGTAAAGCTGTAACTACTGCATCATGCTTGATATGAATTCCTAAACGACCATTTCACAATTTGCGGCTGACGATATAGAGTATGTTTCAAAGTAATGCTGCCAGATAGATAAAGCCTTCATGCAGACCAACTGATAGCAGAAACAAATATCAATCAGCAGAGAGCAATGCCACATCTGAAGGCAAAAAAAAAAAAAATAATCCAATCTTCTAACCTTTCTGACATGCAACTTCAGCATTTGATTTTCCAACTTTTATTTTCCTCAACAAATGAAAAGTTAAAGCCAGAAAATTCATATCTGTCCCAGTCACTACAAAAACAGGATTTATACCATTCCGCCACACATTATCCTAAATTATCCTAAATCCAGGACTCCCCCGCTAAAAGGCCTCCAGTCCTGTTCACAAATATTAATCTTAGCTTTTCCACCGTGATCATGACCCACACCTCCAAGAGCTCTCCAACTCCACTGGACAGAGGCTCTGAACAGAGGAAGCTCAACCTTCTCCGTAACTGAAGCTACCCATGAAACCCCATTGTGAACAGACTCTGCAGACCAAACAGGAGGAAACCCAGCTTGCCAAAACCAGTCTTTGGAAGAGATAACTCACTGTTCTGGGGATGGGTGGCGACAGAGATCCATTAGGCATGTATGGGTCGTTATTCATATTTGGCATCATGATATACCCAGAATAACCAGAGTATGATGGTCCCTTGCTGTATAAGCCACTGTCTGGATGCTTTCCTATGGAAAATGAAACAATGATTACATTATTCCCCACATAGGCATTTCTTGTGAGTTAGAGCACTTAAACAGGTACTGTGTATATATAAAAACATTCTGCATGCAAATGTTCCCTTACTCATGGAAATTACTGCTGACAGAAAGCGGTCCGAAGCAATTTGTAATAACATTTTTTTAAGGAAGAGTTAATTCTTAAAGGAGCAAGTACTCTCAGTGAGGAGTTTATGTTTATAACACAGAACAGTCTCAGAGGCTAGCAAATTATTTTGCTAGTCCCCATTCAAATCAAGGCAGAAACATCAGCAGTGACATCACATTTCTCAAATAGCAGTTTTCCTCAATTTTATACACGCCTCTAGGATTTGTGGATTTAGAAATACTGCCACTATGGGTTTCCAACATCATTGTCAGGAAAGGGGGGACAGGGCAGTGATAACTAAATGTAATAATTTCCTTCTCTTACTGAGCCACTCTGTGCAGCAAACAATTCATTCTGGCTACGCTCATTGGGAACAATTAAAGGCAGGGGCTGGCTTGGAAGAAGATCCTAACAATTTGGGAGGGGGGCTGTTGAACGCACATGGCACTACATTCAAGAAGGAAGCCAAGTGAGGGAGGCTATGTGGTAGGAAAATAAAGTATTTGGGTCCAGGCCCTGCAAACAGCGGTGGAACAGGTCTCCCACCTATACGCCCATTCACAATGATACTGTTTGAAAGTGAGGTTTTAAGAAGATGCAGGTCTGAAAACTATCCAGAGCTGAACACCTCTCCTTCACTGTCAAAATGCTACGAGCATAGACATCATTGCTTTTAGCCTTTTAATGACAAATTTGGAGGGAGATCGCCACAGAGTCCTGGAAAGCACCAGGACTGAACTGTATCTGTCTTTATATGGAATTTATGATCTGGTTTAGCTTGCAATAATAGGTATTTAATTTTAAACATAATCTCTCATCCTTCACAGCATACATTCTTTGTACGTGTGTCTAGCTTCCTAAGTGATATTCAACAAACTCTTCTATTTCCTCTGTCGTCCTCAATTAAAATTAACCAGCTGGTACATTAAAAAAAGCAAGAGATCTGCTCATGCTTAGATTTGGAGAGGAGATTTAAGGGACAGACTTTGGCTATGACGAAAAAAAACAGAGATTTTCTGAACACAACTCTGCATTGTACGAGTGAAAAGAGAGATGTGTTTAAGCTGATATCCTAAAAATAGTTTTTTCTTCAGTGAGGATCCATTTGGCCTACTTATCAGTTTCCAAACAACTGAAATACCATTTGGTCACTCAAGATAAACGTGCTGCATGTTCATCTCCTTTTTAAATGCACTTTGAAAGCATGCTGGCATCCCTCTTCCCCAAAAGGTAGTAAATTTATGCTTCCCATAGGAAATCAAGTTCCAGTTTAAGGACTGTGTGGATGCTTACAAAGGGACTAATAAGAGAAACAATACTGCCTGTCAGAACTGTGTGCTTCTCACCTTCCTCGGGGTGCTCTCTGCCTTTATCATGGTAGGAATCCTGTGCTTGAGTCTGCCTGGAAACCTGACCGCAAAGAATCCACCATCAGAAAAGAAGAAGAAGAAAAGTCATTGTATGGATGCTCCTTTATCGATTACAGGCTACAGCTTCTTGAAGGAAGAAAGAAGTTAGAGCATGAGATAAACATCTTTCTTTTTCCTCTTAAGACTCTTGGAAGGCCACCGTACCACTGAAACGCTTGTGTAAACGATCGTTTTATGACATCGTGAATAACTATGGGGCTTTGCAAAGGCTTCCTCGCAGAAGCACCCTGCGTTTAATGAAAGGGGCTAATTTCTGGAAAATATTTGGAGCTTCGGCAGTCAAAACATTCTTGGTAAAAACATAACAAAAGTAATGATAATAAAAATCACGTTGTCCTCCTTACCAGATCTTTGAGGGGTGGAGGGGGGGAGGAAAAAAGGGGCAAAAAAAAAAAATTTAAAAAAAATTAAAAAGGCAGGTTCCCCGCTCGCCCTGAAGTTGTTTTAGCGTCGGGAATTTCTTCCCAAACAGTTCTATGCAAATCCCTTAAAAAGTTTACGGCTAATGCTCCGACCCCGCTTATTTTACTGAAGACGTTTCATGGCTGCTTGAGGTTTAATACCACCGCACCGTCGGGGGACTCGCGGCAACTTTCTCGCCCCGAGCCGAAGCGCGGAAGGGGCCACCCCCTCCAGCCCAATCCCGGGTGCGGAGCCGGGCCGGCTCTGCCCGCCGCACCTATGGAGACGGGAGCTGGGATGGGACGATTTCTCTTTTTTTTTTTTAGGGGAAATTTAGAAGACAGGGTTTTCCTCAGTGTCCCGGCAGAGCTCCCTCCCTCGCGGCGGGGGCCGGATCCCGCCGGCATCCCGCGCCCCCCGCCCCGCGCAGCCCCCGCGGCCGCGCACCTCGTGCCCGTTGGCGCCGGGGGCGATCTCGGACTCGTTGACGAGGGAGGACTTGATGTCGGCCAGGTCGCCCTCCTCCTCGGGGTGGCTGATCTCGGCGAAGATCTTCTCCTTCTGGGGGTCCCCCTCGTCCTTGAAGGGGATCATCTCGTCCGTGGCGCAGAGCTCCGGGTCCCCGCCTCCCCCCCCCGCCCCC